>SNVD02004243.1:0-20147 GCA_013180625.2 Boswellia sacra
AAGTCTGGTTACAATTCTATCTAGCACATTTATAACATACTTGTAACCCTGTCTCTTATACACATCTAGATGTGTATAAGAGACAGAAACTAGCAAGTATACTAGTCGCACAAGTAATAAAGTGATAAGTAAGATATCTGTCTCTTATACACATCTAGATGTGTATAAGAGACAGCATGTATTTTGCGAGATTAATGTCCGGCTCACCGGACAATCTCACCTTGGCTTCGATAAGCCATCGGATATCTGCAGGCAGATTTAAGAGCATCAATACCCAAAGTCTAGTCATCCGTACTTTATAAATTTTAAACACAGCATTTTGAGGAAGTGAAGGGAAATATTTACGAAGGTTCGATAGAAAGATATCAGCATCCATTGAAGAGAAGAAAAGGAGAGATATTAGCGATA
Organism: Boswellia sacra; assembly: GCA_013180625.2. NCBI lineage: Eukaryota > Viridiplantae > Streptophyta > Magnoliopsida > Sapindales > Burseraceae > Boswellia > Boswellia sacra. The sequence continues at coordinate 409 of SNVD02004243.1, forward strand.
ATGCGATTGAGTTTGTTCTTCTCCCAGATATGCACGTTTCAAACCTTCGGGTAATGGTTTTAGCTCTCCTGTGAATGTTTCCTCAAGCTGTTGCACAAATGAATTCGAAGTACGAAATAATCAAATTAAACAAAAGGAAGGAAAAGAAAAGAGCAGAAACGAAACTGAAGACATATAAAAGAGATAACAACACAATAGCAAACAAAAGTAAAAAAAAAAGTAAAAAAAATATAAAAACAAATAAGACAGATGGCAAAGAGAGATAAAACCCGGTCAATTTGATGGTCTACGAAAGGAATCTCTTCGAGACACAAAAATTGATCATTATTACCTTATTTTATTTTTCTTTTCTTTTTTTTTATTTATTTTTCAAAAACATTGGGTTGCCTCCCAATAAGCGCTTGGTTTAACGTCCTCAGCCCGACGTTGGTTTCATCATGGCAGGGTCCAATCTCCGCTGTGCTTCTCTAGTGGGCTTGGGTCCTTCTTCCAACAAGAATTGGTGCATGGATATGGCTGGGCCTTGGATGTTAGCAATCGTCCACCCAATAGCTATTTTGGGATCTATAAGTATTTGGACGAGTTTCTCTTCTTGTATTCGTGCAAGGCCCATTTCCATTGTAATTGGCAAAGTATCATTCTCACCCAAGAATCTATGATTCAAATGATCTGGCAGTGACTTAAGCTCCAAGGTATTGGCTTTCATAACAGAAGGAAGAAGTTTCTCATTAGATAAAGTAAATTGACTGTACGAAACATCATACCTATTTGTGGTTATTGCTATGGTCTCATCTAAGCTTGCCACAGCTTCCTCCATTTCTTTGGACACTTGTATCAAAATTCCTGACTCATTGGAATTTTTTGTCCCTATATGCTCACTAATAGCTACATCCAATCCATTCTTGCGAGTTAACTCAAAGTATTGTTGTGGCAAAGAATCAACAACGTCAACTGCAAAAACCGAATGTAAGTCACTAGAGTACCTCATTGCCTTAAAAATATTGAAACATATCACCTTGCCATCAAACTCTATGATGAGAGTGCCATCATGAAAATCAATCTTGGTTCTAACAGTTTTCGAGAATGGTCTCCCTAAAAGAATCGGAGTTGGATTAGGAGATGTCTCATTTCTATTTCAAGGACATAGAAGTTTGCTAGGAAAACCAATTGATTCACCTGCACAAGCGCATCTTCCACAACTCTTTTGGTATATGCATTAAAACAATCAGCAATTTGAATGGTAATACCAATTTCCGTAAAAGGTCCAAGATTAAAGAAGCATAAATAGAATATGGCATGATGTTAATAGATGCTTCTAAATCTAACATAACTCTTTCAAACTTGGTTTTACCAATGGTGCACGGCATGGTGAACGTACCTGGATCTTTGCACTTTGGAGAAATTTTCCTTTGCAATACAGCTGAAACATTCTCCCCCACACTTACTTTCTCATTTCTTTTTAACTTTCTTTTACCGGTGCATAACTCCTTGAGACATTTTGTATAATGAGGTACTTGCTCGATAGCATCCAGAAGTGGTATATTTACCTCAATTTTGTGAGAAGTTTCCAAGATTTCCTGTTCTTGTTCCTTCTTCTTCGATTTTACAAATCTACTAGGAAAAGGTGGAGGAGAAACATATGAAGGAATGAGGGTTATAGGATTTACCTGAGAAGTCAATGTTTTGTTCATGGTGGAAGTGGTGTCATCTCCTTCATCAGTTTGTGATTTCCTTGGCAAGATATCTAATTTTTCTCCACCTTGCAAAGTTATCGCACTAACAGTCTCTCCTGGATTGATCACCGCTTGAGAAGATAATTTTTCTGAGTCTTGGCCCTCGAATTTGCTCATGCTAGTAGCCAATTGTCCCATTTGATTTGCCAGGTTTTGGATACTTGCCCCAGTTTCCTGCTGGAATTGCATTGTGTTAGTGGCAAGTGCATTAACAATATCTTCGAGAGACATACCTGAGTTTTGCGAAGCTGGTTGCGGTGCTGGATGTGGCATTGGTGGTGGTTGCATTTGAAATGGTTGCTGCACTCTAGGTTGATTGAAACTTTGTGGCCGATTTGGTATCACATTTGGAGTGATTGGTTGATGATTCCAGTAACTGAAATTATGTTGATCTTCCCATCCAGCATTGTAAGTGCTAGAGAAAGGATCATACCATTGCCTCGTTTGTCCTGGAAATCCACACATGGCATTGGCTTGTTCCATATATTCTTCTTGTAAAGTTGGATACATGTCGATTGGATGCTCCATCGTAGAATATAGCCCACATTCATAAGATTTTTGCATATCTCCTACAGCCATGTTTTCCACAAGAGAGGTTAGCTCAGAAAGTTGTTGTTCAATGTTCGGAGTGCTTACCTCATTTACTCTCCATGGTACTTGTGGCTCAAATCCGCTACCGAATTGATAGAAGTTTACTGCCATGTGTCTAAACACAAACAATCAGAAAAGAAAAACAAAGAAAATATGAATCAACAATGAAAACAAAATAACAAATCGATTAGAAAATCAATCCCCGGCAACGGCGCCAAAAACTTGATACGTTCGAAACTAGCAAGTATACTAGTCGCACAAGTAATAAAGTGATAAGTAAGATATCGTTCCCACGAGGATTGTTTCTAATTGAATTTATTATTCGAAAGCGAAAACAGAATAAATGGGGGGTTTTGTTGATTGATTAACAAGATGAAATATTAATGCAAATAAAGAATAACAAAACAGAAGTTGATTTGAGTGAAAAAATCAATGAGAGAAACCTGGTTAAGGGATCCTTCTCTGCCACAAGATATGGATTTGCTAATTAATCATAGAATTGTCACCCAATTACACCATTGAAATTATCAAACGTAGATAACAACAAGCTCTGTTATCCCAATCTTTCCTTACTTTGTTGTTAAATAAAATAGGCTCTTTACTTAATCTCTATCCATTAAACAACCCAGAACAAGCTCTCTAAATTTAATTCAATGGATGCATTATGAAAGAAAGATAGGTTGATCTAAGCAATAAACACACAAGCTCGGATTATTTAACTTAGGCTATATTCTCCAATTGCAATCTCTGATCACAATTTTGCTACTAATGATTAGAAATTCAAGACAATTACGGATCAAGATTCTAGTCTAGCAATAAATCACAACTAGATTATATTCAGTTGGCCACTCAAATACAATCAGCAAGCAATCATAAGCATTAAATATGGGAGAATACAAGCAACTTCAAGTAGAGAATTGGATAACAATTCCTTACACAATCAACTTACAAAAACCATATCAGGGGCTTTGAAATCACCCTCAACCAATTCAGATTCAGTTACACATGTTTAAGAACGTGGTAAATACAATACAACATGGAGACATTCCAGAAAATGAAAGGGAAGGGAAAAAACTTAGCAAATTTGATGTAATTCTCTTTGGATTGTAGTTCTTCCTCTTCCAAGCTTCCTTTCTCCTTCAAGAACTCCAAGAGATGAAAGAATTCCAGAGCTGCAGCCTCCACCACGTTCTCCCCTCTTCCAGTTATGAAAATAAAACCCTAAAATGTGTTTAAATACTCTGCTACAGTAACTTGCTACAGTGCCCCGTACTTAATAACATGCTACAGTGATATACGGAATTACAAATATACACTTCTCATGCCATTTTTATCACAACTTTCGGTACACTACATAAATTCGTGAACCGTAAATTTCTCCAGAAAATAGACTTCGAGAGCTTTTCAATGGTATATAGCATGTTATCCGGTTAATTGTATATCGATACAATCAACTCTAAGAAATTGGTTGACTAGCAGAGGTGAAAATGAAGGGTTTTACTCCAATTTTGTGTAAGTTCCTCCAAAACTCCTACAAACATCAATATCCACACAAAAACATAAAAATACCAAGGAATATAGCAAAGAAACATGGACGAATTGATATGAAAATGATATATAAATAGACACTTATCAATGTGGCCTTTGATTTGATGAGAAATGCAAAGAGGTCATTGAGAAACTGAAAGGAACTCTTGACTTCGGCTCCAGTAATCCAATCTCCGAATTGGAATCATCCATTCGAGATCATGTGCGATGCAAGTGACTACGCTGTGGGTGCCGTTTTGGGTCAACGAATTGGCAAAATTCCACATGCCATTTACTATGCATCTCGGACTTTAAATGATGCTCAACTTAATTATTCTACCACTGAGAAAGAGCTGCTAGCGGTTATTTTTGCTTTAGAAAAGTTTCGATCTTATTTGATTGGTACTAAAGTAACCGTTTATTCTGATCATGCAGCTTTGAGGTACTTGCTCACAAAGAAAGATGCAAAACCAAGGCTTATCAGGTGGATACTCCTTTTACAGGAATTTGACTTGGAGATCAAAGATAAGAAGGGAAGTGAAAACTTAGTTGCAGACCATCTCAGTCGCATTGTCCATGACGAGGATGTACTGCCATTACAAGAAAGTTTTCCGGATGAACAATTGCTGTCTCTACATGTAGCAGCCCCTTGGTATGCAGATATTGTTAATTACTTAGTTACCAAGAAGCTACCACATGACTTGACTCGAGATCAAAGAGACAAGATCAAAAACATTGCCAAATATTACATATGGGATGATCCATACTTATGGAAGCATTGTTCTGATCAAGTGATAAGAAGGTGTGTTTCTGAATCTGAATTCAATTCAATTTTGACCTTCTGTCATTCTTATGCATGTGGCGGTCACTTCGGACCAAAAAGAACAGCCCTGAAAGTTCTTGATTGTGGATTCTACTGGCCATCATTGTTCAAAGATGCATATCTATTTTGCAAAGCTTGTGACCGTTGTCAAAGGACAGGTAATTTAAGTGCCAAAAATCAAATGCCACAAACCCCTATACTTGTTGTTGAGATTTTTGATGTGTGGGGTATTGATTTCATGGGTCCTTTTCCTTCATCTTTTGGTAATGTTTACATTATACTTGCTGTGGATTATGTTTCTAAATGGGTGGAAGCAAAAGCTACGAGAACTAATGATTCTAAAGTTGTTGTAGATTTTGTGAAATCTAACATTTTTGCGAGATTTGGAACACCAAGAGCCATGATAAGCGATAGAGGGACACACTTCTGCAACAGATCATTTGAAGCCTTGCTCAAGAAATACAACATCACTCATAAGTTGTCTACTGCATATCATCCACAAACTAGTGGTCAAGTTGAAGTTTCAAATCGAGAAGTCAAGTCCATTCTCGAGAAGACAGTGAATCCGAACAGAAACGATTGGAGCCTACGACTTAATGATGCACTTTGGGCATACCGGACTGCTTACAAGACACCTATTGGTATGTCTACGTACAGGTTAGTCTATGGTAAGCCATGTCACCTTCCGGTAGAGCTCGAACACAAAGCATGGTGGGCAGTAAAGCTTTGTAACATGGAGATGGATGCTGCTGGAGAACAAAGGAAGCTTCAACTGCAAGAATTGGAAGAACTTAGAAATGATGCCTATGAGAATTCCAGAATTTACAAGGAGAGAACTAAGGCATTTCATGATTAAATGATCTCTAGGAAGAATTTTGAAGTGGGACAGAAAGTTCTTTTATTTCATTCTCGCCTCAAGTTATTTCCAGGTAAATTACGATCTCGATGGGTTGGACCTTTTGTTATTACTAATGTTTTTCCCCATGGTGCAGTGGAAATCAAGAGCTTAAAAACGGATAAAGTATTCAAGGTGAATGGGCACAGGTTGAAGCCTTACTATGAGAATTCAATGATGCAGGATATCGATGAGGTACCTCTCTACGAGCCAACTTATCTTGATGGGTGAGGACAGATAACGTCAGGCTGAGGACGTTAAACCAAGCGATTATTGGGAGGCAACCCAATGTTTTTGAAATATAAATAAAAAGAGACAAAGAAAAAAAGGTAGTATTGATCAATTTTTGTGTTTCGAGGAGATTCCTCTCATGGGCTATTATAATTGATCAGGTTTTATCTCTCTTTACCATTTGTCTCATTTGCTTCGTTGTTTGTTTTTGACTTTCATTTGCTCTTGTGTTTTTATTTCTTTATGTGTCTCTATTTTCTTTTCTTTTCTTTTCTTTTCTTTTCTTGTGTTTAATTTGATTACTCCGTGCTTCAAGTTCAGTTGTGCAACAGCTTGAGGAAACATTCAAATGGGAGTTGAAGCCATTGTTCGAAGGTTGAACGTGCATATCTGGGAGAAGAACAAACTAAATCGATTATCGGTAAATCTCTCCTTTTCTTCTCTTCAATGGATGCTGATATCTTTCTATCGAACCTTCGTTAAATATTTCCCTTCACTTCCTAAAAATGCTGTGTTTAAAATTTATAAAGTAACGGATGACTAGATTTGGGCATTGATGCTCCTAAATGCATGAGCGTATTGCACATATGGTGTTAAGTACGAGATTTATAGCTTTGCGGGTGGTTATGGCTGCATTAGGAGTAGATATTTCAAATTCACCTCTGGGGCCACAGCTAAAACATCATCGGAAACCCCAGGTTTGTTAAATGTTACTACCTTTTTGATGGTTGTTGTCCTTTCCTTGATCCAAGCTGTAGAAAAAAATTTCATCTCACGTCAGCAAGGCAAATGCTGGTTACAGCTTAACGGCAGAGAGTTAATTGACAAACTACAAGAATTTGTCTATTCACCTGATCCAACAATGGCTCGGATAAATTGGTTTGGAGAAGGCAACAAAAGGCTTCAACTGGATTTAACCCTACATCTGTAATCTCTATTTGCTGGTTTGCTTCGTTTTTGTTTGCTTTCTTTTTAGTGTGTTTATTTGAGATTTTTCATGTCATTTTTTTGAGTTTTTTCAGGTTATTTCTTTCGTCCCAGGTAATATTTTCTAATCTCGGTTTTTAGAGTGGTGGCTTAAAAAGTTCAAGTTCTCCTGAAACGCATTCTGGATCTCTTCAATCCATAATGGCTGAATAAGGAGGCTAACTTCTAAACTTTTTATACCCATTCTAAATAACTTGTTTTTGTTTGCTGACTTGTTGAACTTTGTTATTTTATGAGTGAGTTTAGTTTTGCGTAATTTAGAGTTGTTATGTGTTTTTATCTTTATCAGTTTCGATTCAAAAAAAAACAATTGTGGAAAACCTGAGAATGACAGAATATGGGGTTTTCTTTAACCCTTGAAACGCATTCTCTCGACATAAATCTGTAGTTTGTTTATTTCATGTTGTTTGAAGTGTCTTGTATCTTGTTTTGTTCTTTCATAATAAAGGTATATAGGCTGGAAACCTTAAGTATGCGGGCTACTGGTCCTAAGGATTGTTGAAATATACAATCTTGACTCAGGTGTAACAACGCCACGTACCTCTTTTCTTGCATTTTGTGGGTCGATGATAAGATAATGATTGAATTAAGAATAACTCTTGGAAAATGATAAATGATGCATGGATCTGTGTGCTTGAAATGGTTATTGGTTTTCGCTTTGCTTTTGATTCCTTGCGCAACATTGAGCACTGGGCTATTATCACTGAGTTATTTGTTCACTTAGAGAAAGTTTATGTAATTTAAGTGTTTCTCCAGATTTCAATGAATTCTAGAACTTGTTTGATGGTCACTGACACATCCGAAAAAGGATTGTCTCCCAAGTATAGGAGTGTCGAAGTAATAAAACCCGGTGAGACCGGGGTCGATCCACGAGGAAGGGAATTTAAGCGTTACAAATTATAAGCTAAACAAATGTGATATGGATGATTCAAAGAGGTGACATGATAATATTAACAAGTATGTAAGATGGTAGGTGGTATTACCGACCATTCAAATATAAAACAAAAAGCAAGAGGAGGTAAACCATCCATGGAAATAGGTGGTATAACCAACCATAGTAAATTAAAGAACAATTTCATAAGGTGGTAGAACCTACCATAGTAAATAAAATAAAAAGTTCATACACAATAGAATAATTAGAATACAAGAGGAATTAAAACAATAACAATGAAGGCTAAGGTTAGGGAATCCGCCCTTGATATTTCAAATAAGGATAATTAACCCATTTTAGTTATATGAATTATATTTGTTTCATTACCAATATTTATACCACTTCTTGTAAATGGGTTCAAGAATCCAATGTGCCAATCATCATATGTCTACAACAAATCAAGGTTCCTAACTAGATTCGTGTCGGTAAGGAAGAAACATACATCATCTAGAAAGGATCCAAGCATTTGATGTGCCAAGGATTGTCGACAATGGATCAAGACCTCCACTTTACGAGTGGTGTCAAGATTGATTAAGAAAGTAAATGTAACTCATATAAAATAAACAACATAAGATTAAGATTATTAGGCACATATTAAGGGTTAGAGAATCATTATTCTCATATCAAAGGTTTCACCCTTTCACCTTAGCAAAAGAGAAATTAGAAGAACATTATAATAGAACGAAAATAAAATGTAAGAAAAAGGAAATTCATTAATAACATAAACACACAAAACACAATACAAGATCCTAGCCAAAGCCAAAATGTTCCAGCCAAGGCCAAGATGCCCCAATGGGTCACAAGGCACCTCTATTTATAGATACATCCAGGGGCAAACTTGTCAAATTACAAGTGCATAATTGTCAAATATTAGTTGTAAATATCTTTGACAATTGGGATCATTAGGCACCGACTTTGACCATCAATTTTGACATCGAAATGTTGTGAATTTTAATCACATGTCTTCATGAAAGTTGTAGATATTTCTCTTAGCTTTCTAGAACATATTGATTTGCACAATTTGGATACGTATTTTGAGAGATACGGTCCAAATACTGAGGCCTGGTCAGACTGGGCCGAGACTATAGATGGGTTCACTTCAAGCCCAATTTTGGTCCACTAAGAGCCCGAATTTGATGATGCTTGTGAATGCAATCTTGTAGACAATTAAATCAGCTTTCCAAAACATTAAGAATTGTACCATTCTGATCTATAATAGAGAGTTATGCCCATTTTACCGAACCTGTAACAAAACCAAAATTAAGAGAAATTAATTCCAAAGATGCAAATGCTACAAATATGCTTAAGTTAAGGAATTTAATGACATTATTAATGCAATATGATGAATTAAACTCTTATTAAACATGCATATTTAAGTGTTCATCACACCCCCCAACTAGCTTATTGCTAGTCCCTAGCAATTAAAGCGTTATTATTTAGAAGTGATTTATAGAATTTTACATCCAAGGTGGTCAGTATTGCACTCTCCTTGATTTTATCCAAATAAACAAACTCTCAACTGATTTTTTTTTTTTTTTAAATGACTCATGTACCCGTCAGTCAAGATATCTACAAACCTTCTTTTGTGCTCAGTTGACACATGACTAAGGGGCTTATTAGAAATAAGCCATATCGGTTCTAGTGTTTGTTAAGGCTAACAACCTTAGGTAGGGGGTATTCATTCATTTTATATATATATATTTTTTTTCTCTCTTTTTTTTTTTGAAGGAATGCATCTTTAACCCATGTAGCGAGCCTTAGGCTAATGATTCCCAGACCAGTTGGCCTTAGGGCATTAGGTGTTAAGACACCCCTACGAGCTTAACGACTCGGGTTGCCAATGCTTTATTTTTGCTTAGAAACTTGTGGATAGTGCAAGGTTCAATCCCATTAAGCTTTCTCCTTAATCCATGTAGCGAGCTTTGGGCCAATAGCTCCCAAACCAGTTGGTCTTAGGGTACTAGGTGTTGAGGCACCCCTCTGGCTTAATTGCTCGAATTAAGGAGGCTACGAGACCAAACTTATCCACAATTGCTTTCTCTTTTTTTTTTTCTTTTTTTTCACTTTTTTTTTCTTTTTTTTTTTTTAAACTTTCCCTTTCCTTTGTGTTGTTATCCTAAACAAAACAATAGAACTCAAATATTACAACATTTCATTTCGCCACCCACAATCATGCATCAAGGTATGTGGGTGTGTGAAGAAAGGTTCATGAATACTTGCTTAACGAGTACATAAGCACACAGTTTATTAAATGATAATGTTGTGAGAGTTCATAGATTTGAAAAATTCAAAGTGAAATGAATAAGACCTCCTTGTTATAAAATTCAAAAATCAAGACTAAATAATATCAAGTTAGCTAAAATGAGTTCACAAAATCAAAATAAAATGACAAATTGGTTAGAATAGGTTTCAAGAGTTCAAACTGGTCCTCCCTACTCTGTCATTCCTGACCCAGAATGCGTCTCAAGAGGATTTGAACTCCTTACACCGCACTCTGAATCTAATTACTAACTCGCTTTTTTTTTTCCAAGAAAAAAGAAAATTCAAGACACACTTATGTCTACTATCCTTCCCCCCAAACCAAATGAAACATTGTCCTCAATGTTTAAATGTAGAGAGATAAAGTATAGGGGACATTACCTGAAGCTTCTGTTATTCAAGAGAGATGACCTGAAAGACTCATAAAATAACATGCTAAAAATAAAATAAAAGACAAGAAATTTAAAAATTGATGGCACACATGCATATGTATAGGTAGTTGTGACTGTGGGTCACATCTTCCTCTGGTTTTACGTCCAGAAACGACTTAAACACCTTCTATGAGTTGGGGATATGCTTCCCATCCAGTTTTCTTATAAACTGGCAAACAGGGTCGTTTTGAGTCAGATTCCCAAGACTATAAAGAAAATGAGAGAGAAGAAAAGAAAATGGATGCAAGGTGAGCAACAGTTTTTAGGGAGCTGAAAAACCGACTTTAAAAGTCACGGAGTACCGTATCCGCCACTTGACCGGAAAACAAAATAAAAACACACAAATAAAATAAACACACACAAAATAAAATAAAAACAAACTAGAAATGATAGCAAAAATCAAGAATAAAAAAAAATGAAAATATGGCATAGATGGATAAAATTTGATCAATCATTATAAAGAAATGCAAAAAGAGGGATCTCTTCGAAAGTGATTTACCACGGTCAAAAATATGCCATTGAGGTGGTACCTTTCTTTTTCTTTTATTTGTGAGAATGAAAGAGATTACCACTATCTGAGTTTGTTTGCCCTTAAAGCATGCATTATTGAGTGTGGATGTTTGTTCCTCCCTTTTTTCGAACCATGGCTCCCAACTCTTAATCTCCTTCACCTGTACAAAATCAAGCAATGAAAATTCTTTAAAAGCAACGGGTACTAGTTGCATACTTGGTTCAAAAGAACTAGGTAACCCAATTTCTGAAGGACTTGAAAAATTTTCATTTTGGATATAGTCTTCCACGTTAATCTTATTAGCTTCCTCATTTTCATCATGCTCGAAAAATTCATTAATATCAAAATTTTGGTTAAATTCCTTTGCATGATGCAAAAGTGAGGATTCGGTCTTTTCTTTGTTAGGTGTAAGTTGATTAACCTCTTCCTTACCCTTTAGGATTGATTAATCATCTTTCTCATAAGGGTTAGGAATATGTTCTTGATCAACCTTACCATCATGAAGAGCACTTACCGAATCTTCGAGAAGAGCACTTACCGAATCTTCATCTAGATGTTGGCCATTTGGATTACTCACATGTGGATTGATGAGGGTTGGCTCGAGTTGAGATGGAAACACACCTTTCTCATGAGTACTAAATGCAAATGCAAGTTTTTCAAGAGCATCATTCAAGTTTGCCATAGTTTGAGCAACTTGACTATTAAAAGCCTCTTGCTTGCAATGAATGAATTCCATGTTTCTTCAAGATCCTTATAAGATGCATGATCATGAGTTTTTTGAAAATTTTGACATGATTGAAAGGAAGGTTGGTAAGATTGTGCATTATTATCATTCCTCCAATCAAAATTCAAGTAATTTTTCCATCCAAAATTTTGTGAGTAAGGATTAGGATTTGACCTTTGGAAAGTGTTTAAAACGTTGGTTTGCTCATGGAGATTTTTCCTAAAGGTAGGCACAACTTCAGTGACACTTTCATGCGCTATGGCCCACATGCTCCCCATCGCCGTGTGTAATTCATCACCTAAGCACATGTGTCCCACACGCACCGCGCTCCCCCCCTACGTATTGTCTTGCCAGAACCACCACACCACTTTCACTATAGCTGAGAGCCCTTCGACTTTCCTAGCTAGGGATGTAATTTTAACATGTAGATCATGATTCTCCCTAAAGTTATATATGCCTCTACTAGACGTTCTTGGTACCTCATAAGTGCTAACATTGTTCCAATTTTGGGCATTTTTCGCTAGTAAGTCTAGGAAATCCATGGCTTCATCAGGGTCTTTATTTTCAAATTGTCCATTACACATTAATTCTACCATTTGCCTAGCTTGATGTGTAAGACCTTCATAGAAAATTAAAACTAGTCTCCATGTTTCTAAACCATGGTGAGGACAAGTATTAAGCAATGCTTTATACCTATCCCAACATTGGTAAAAGGTCTCTCCCTGTTTTTGAGTGAAATTGATGATTTGCCCTTTGAGAGAATTTGTTCTATAGGGAGGAAAGAATTTTTTAAAAAATTGTTGTTGCATTTCATCCCATGAACTAATGGGTCCTGACCTAAGATTTTGTACCATGTTTTAGCTTTATCTTTTAAAGAAAAAGGAAAAAGCTTTTAAAGAATGTTTATGCTACAATTTAGGTCACAATAGATATTGCAAAAATCTTTAAATTCTCTCAAATGCAAAAATGGGTTTTCAACATCTATGCCATGAAAGTGGGGTAAGAATTGAATGAAATCCGATTCATGGTTGAAATATTTTCCATCATGAGGGAAGACTATGCATGATTGTGCATGAGTTCTTATGTAATCCATTAATGTCCTTGGGTGGGTATGAGCATGTTTTCCAAAGAAGATGAGTGGCTACAAACAATTCTACCAACTAATGCAAAGAGAAAGAAAAGATGAGCACATGCAAGAAAAATAAAAATAGAAATGGGGAGAGAAAAGAGAAACACATACAAGAAAAATAAAAATAGAAATGAGAAAAGAGAATACTTACAATTTTGTACACTAATTTTTACCCTTCCCAGCAACGGCGCCAAAAACTTGACACATCCGAAAAAGGATTGTCTCCAAGTATAGGAGTGTCGAAGTAATAAACCCGGTGAGACCGGGGTCGATCCACGAGGAAGGGGATTTTAGCGCTACAAATTATAAGCTAAGCAAATATGATATGAATAATTCAAAGAAATGACAAGATAATATCAATAAATATGTAAGATGGTAGGCGGTATTACCGACCATTCAAATATAAAACAAAAAGTAAGAGGAGGTAAAACCATCCATGGAAATAGGTAGTATAACCAACCATAGTAAATTAAAGAACAATTTCATAAGGTGGTAGAACCTACCATAGTAAATAAAATAAAAAGTTCATAAACAATAGAATAATTAAAATACAAGAGGAATTAACACAATAACAATGAAGGCTAAGGTTAGGGGATCCGCCTTTGATATTTCGAATAAGGATAATTAGCCCATTTTAGTTATATGAATTATATTTGTTTTATTACCAACATTTATACCACTTCTTGTAAATGGGTTCAAGCATCCAATGTGCCAATCACCATATGTCTACAACAAATCAAGGTTCCTAACTAGATTCGTGTCGGTAAGGACGAACCATACATCATCTAGAAAGGATCCAAGCATTTGATGTGCCAAGGATTGTCGACAATGGATCAAGACCTCCACTTTACGAGTGGTGTCAAGATTGATTAAGAAATAAATATAAATCATATTGAATAAACATTATAAGATTAAGATTATTAAGCACATATTAAGGGTTAGAGAATCCTTATTCTCATATCAAGGGTTTCACCCTTTCACCTTAGCAAAAGATAAATTAGAAGAACATTATAATAGAAAGAAAATAAAATGCAAGAAAAAGGAAATTCATTAATAACATAAACACACAAAACACAATACAAGATCCTAGCCAAAGCCAAAATGTTTCAGCCAAGGCCAAGATGCTCTAATGGGTCACAAGGCACCTCTATTTATAGATACATCCAGGGGCAAACTTGTCAAATTACGAGGGCATAATTGTCAAATATTAGTTGTAAATATCTTTGACAATTGGGATCATTAGGCACCGACTTTGACCATCAATTTTGACATTGAAATGTTGAGAATTTTAATCCCATGTCTTCATGAAAGTTGTAGATATTTCTCTCAGCTTTCTAGACCATATTGATTTGCACAATTTGGATACGTATTTTGAGATATACGGTCCAAATACTGAGGCCTGGTCAGACTGGGCCGAGACTGTAGATGGGTTCACTTCAAGCCCAATTTTGGTCCACTAAGAGCCCAAATTTGATGATTCTTGTGAAATGCATTCTTGTAGACAATTAAATCAGCTTTCCAAAACATTAAGAATTGCACCATTCTGATCTATAAATAGAGCGTTATGCCCATTTTACTAAACCTGTAACAAAACCAAAATTAAGAGAAATTAATTCCAAAGATGCAAATGCTACAAATATGCTTAAGTTGGGGAATTTAATGACACTATTAATGCAATATGATAAACTAAACTCTTATTAAACATGCATATTTAAGTGTTCATCACACCCCCCAACTAGCTTATTGCTAGTCCCTAGCAATTAAAGTGTTATTATTTAGAAGTGATTTATAGAATTTTACATCCAAGGTGGTCATTATTGCACTCTCCTTGATTTTATCCAAATAAACAACTCTCAACTGATTTTTTTTTTTAAATGACTCATGTACCCTTCAGTCAAGATATCCACAAACCTTCTTTTGTGCTCAGTTGACACATGACTATGGGACTTATTAGAAATAAGCCATATCGGTTCTAGTATTTGTTAAGGCTAACAACCTTAGGTAGGGGATATTCATTCATTTTATACATTTTATCTTTTTTTTTTCTCCTTTTTTTTTTTTTGAAAGAATGCATCTTTAACCCATGTAGCGAGCCTTAGGCTAATGACTCCCAGACCAGTTGCCCCTTAGGGCATTAGGTGTAAAGACACCCCTACGAGCTTAACGACTCGGGTTGCCGATGCTTTATTTTTGCTTAGAAACTTGTGGATAGTGCAATGTTCAATCCCATTAAGCTTTCTCTTTAATCCATGTAGCGAGCTTTAGGCCAATAGCTCCCAAACCAGTTGGTCTTAGGGTATTAGGTGTTGAGGCACCCCTCGGGCTTAATTGCTCGAATTAAGGAGGCTACGGACAACTTCTCCACAATTGCCTCTCTTTCTTTTTTTTGACTTTTTTTATTTTTTTACTTGCCCTTCGTTTGTGTTGTTATCCTAAACAAAACAAAAGAACTCAAATATTACAACATTTCATTTTGTCAACCACAATCATGCATCAAGGTTTGTGTGTGTGTGTGAAGAAAGGTTCATGAATACTTGCTTAATGAGTACATAAGCACACAATTTTTTAAATGATAAGGTTGTGAGTGTTCATAGATTTGAATAATTCAAAGTGAAATGAATAAGATCTCCTGGTTATAAAATTCAAAAATCAAGACTAAATAATATCAAGTTAGCTAAAATGAGTTCACAAGATCAAAATAAAATGACAAATTGGTTAGAATGGTTTCAAGAGTTCAAACTGGTCCTCCATACTCTACCATTCCTGACCCAGAATGTGTCTCAAGAGGATTTGAACTCCTTACACCGCACTCTGAATCTAATTACTAACTCGCTTTCTTTTTTTTTTTTAATAACAGAAATTCAAAGACACACTTATGTCTACTATCCTTCCCCCCAACCAATTGAAACATTGTCCCAATGTTTAAAATGTTAGAGAGATCATAGTATAGGAGACATTAAACTGAAGCTTCTGTATTCAAGAAATACCGGAAAGACTCAAAAATATAACGTGCTAAAATAAATACAGGACAAGAAGAAATAAAAATTTACACTGAGATTCAAATCCAATTTTGCACTTTTTTGTTTTGCCTCCGCCCAATTAATTTGAGTATAGTTGGGTCAGGTTCATACTCAACTGCTTGTAATTTGTCGAGTAACTCACCAGCAGAAGTGGCAGAAACAAGGATCTGTCTCGCCGAATGAGGGATAAAGTTTTGTTCCACAGCTGCATCAACAAAACTTATTAAAGGATCAAAGAAATTGTTAACATTCGACAAACCTATGGGTTTTTGAAAGAGATTCAGTTGGGCCCAAGAGGCCATTTGAAAAATTTCTTCAAAAGTACCAAAGCCACCTGGTAAAGCAATAAAGGCATCTGAATTGATGAGCATATGTGCCATGCGTTCATGCATAGAGGAGACCTATAACTCCTTCCCAACCGTTTTTCCAACAATACTTTCTACAGCCAAAGCTTTAGGAATAACTTTTAAAACTTGAGTACCTCCTACATGTGCAGCTGTTGACACACAACCCATTAACCTGAGGCTACCTCCCCCATAAACCACATGAATCTTTCTTTCAGCCAGTAGCCTACCAAGATAATTCGCTACTTCTACGAACTCTTCACTTTTACCTGGTCGAGATCCACAGATACACATATCCTTTGGATTCGACATTTTGAAGTTCCCTCCATGTCTATGCAACTCTCTAACTATGTGTGAAGAGGAGAACAAGTGATGCGATATTTATGGAGTGCAAAAAGATATGCTAATGATGACATCTAAATAGGTAGCTCGGTTGCTTGTTGAAAAATTTGACACAAATGCATAAAAATTCAAAAAGATGATGAAATAAGACACTATAAGTCAAACAAATTCAAAAAATGACAACTAATAGGCATTAAAGTTCAAAAATGATGGCACGCATGCATATGTACAGGTAGTTGTGACTGTTGCTCACATCTTCCTCTGGTTTTACATCCAGAAACGGCTTAAACACCTTCTATGAGTTGGGGATATGCTTCCTATCCAGTTTTCTTATAAACTGGCAAACAGGTCGTTTTGAGTCAGATTCCCAAGACTATAGCGTTCCTGCTCATCTCGGAATTGTGTCCACAAATTAAAAATTTCACGCTGCACAAGTCCACAAGAATGCGTCTCAAGAGTCACTCGGATATCTTCCAAAGACTCCCTACTCAGTCCATTCTTGATGAACTGTAACTTATCCTCTCGATTATTAGTCAAATATCCCAAGGAGCGACAACGCTAGTTACAAGTCCATCTTGCACATTTGGGACAAACTTGTAACCTTTTCGCTCTTCGTTTTTTGGCGTAAGAGCTTTTTCCCATACCTGGCATGTGAGAAACAAGATTATCTGAAAATTCATAAGAAAATCGAACCTTGGCTTCAATTAACCATCTTACTTCGACAGGCATACCCTTAAGCATCAACATCTTTACTCTTTCTACGCGAGCTTTGTAAATTTTAAGCAATCATTTGGAGGAAGAGAGGGAAAATGTTTTGCATATTTGATAGAATGGTGTCCATGTGAAAATGGCGAAAAGAAAGGAAACTCAATGCAAGGTGAGCAACAGTTTTTTAGGAACTGAAAAAGCCGACTTTAAATGTCACGGAGTACCGTATCCGCCACTTGACCGGGAAAACATCCTTAAAAAGGATCGATTAAAGCAATGGAACTCTTCATTTTGGTCAAAATGTTCAAAGAATGGTTTTAACCGTTGTCCATTAACTTTAAACACATTACCATTCTTTGGGTTCTCAATTTCAACTGCTCCATGAGTGAAAACATTTTTTACAATGAAAGGCCCAGTCCAACGAGACCGAAGTTTACCAGGAAACAAATGCAATCTTGAATCATACAAAAGAACTTTTTGTGAAGGTTCAAAATATTTTCTAGCAATGGATTTGTCATGAAAAACCTTCATTTTTTTTCTTTGTAGATTTTAGAATTTTCATAAGCCTCATTCCTAAATTCTTCAAGTTCACTCAGTTGGAATTTACGTAATTTGCAAGCATCATTCAAATTTGTGTTGAATGTTTTAATGGCCCAATAAGCTTTATGCTCAATTTCCACAGGCAAGTGACAAGGTTTTCCATAAACTAGTCTATAAGGAGACATTTCTAATGATGTTTTAAAAGCAGTTCGGTAAGCCCAAAGTGCATCATTAAGTCTTAAAGACTAATCTTTACGATTTGGGTTAACCGTTTTTTCTAAGATCTGTTTTATCTCCCTATTAGCTAATTCAACTTGTCCACTTGTTTGTGGGTGATAAGGTGTAGAAATTTTATGGTTATTCCATATTTTTTCATTAAAGTTTCAAATGGTTTGTTACAAAAATGTGTACCCCCATCACTAATAATGGTTCGAGGAATTCCAAATCTACTCAAGATATTCTCCTTCAAGAATTTGACAACTGTTTTGTGATCATTGTTTTGACATGGAATTGCCTCGACCCATTTTGAAACATAGTCCACTGCAACAAGGATGTACACAAAAACAAATGACGGTGGAAAAGGTCACATAAAATCAATACCCCAACAGTCAAAGATTTCAACGACAAGAATGGGATTCAACGGCATCATGTTTCTTTTTGAAATAGATCCCAATTTTTTACAATTTTCACACGTTTTGTAAAATGCATGTGAATCTTTAAATAAGGTGGGCCAATAAAATCCACATTGTAAGATCTTAGCAACTGTTTTTCTAGATAAAAAATGTCCTCCACATGCTTCAGAATGACAAAAGTTAATGACACTACTTACCTCATTGTCGGGTATGCATCTTCTCATTATTTGGTCTGGACAATATTTGAACAGATATTGGTCATCCCAGTAAAAATTTTTCACCTCGGTTAAAAATTTTCTTTTGTCTTGAGCCTTCCAATGAGGTGGCATTTTCCCTGTCGCAAGAAAATTTACAATGTTAGCAAACCAAGGTACGGTAGCAACGAAAAATAAAAATTCATCAGGAAAAGAATCATTGATAGGTGAAGTTTCAATTAATGTCTCTGTCGTTAGTCTTGAAAGATGATCAGCAACGACATTTTCGGCTCCCTTCTTATCCTTTATTGTGATGTTGAATTCTTGGAGCAATAAGATCCACCGTATCAATCTAGGTTTTGCATCCTGTTTAGTCATTAAATATCTAACAGCTGCATGGTCAGTGTAAACAATTGTTGGAGAGCCAATTAAATAAGAACGAAATTTGTCCAATGCAAATACTACTGCAAGTAGTTCTTTTTCAGTTGTTGTGTAATCCATTTGTGCATCATTTAAAGTCCTACTGGCATAGTATATCACATAAGGCTTACCTTCTTTTCTTTGTCCTAAGACAGCACCAACTGTATAGTCACTTGCATCACACATCAATTCAAAAGGCAAGGACCAATCAGGAGATTGCATAATTGGAGCAGTAGTTAAAAGCCCAATTAATGTATAAAAGGCATTTTGACATTCTTGAGTCCATTCAAAGGAAGTATCTTTTATTAAGAGGTTACAAAGAGGTTTAGATATAGCACTAAAATTTCTTATGAACCTCTTATAAAATCCAGCATGCCCTAAAAATGAACGAACCTCTTTAACTGTTTTTGGTGGAGGCAGATGGGAAATTAATTCCAGTTTTGCTTTGTCCACTTCAATTCCCTTGGAAGACACCACATGACCTAAGACAATTCCCGAAGTG
Organism: Boswellia sacra; assembly: GCA_013180625.2. Taxonomy (NCBI): domain Eukaryota; kingdom Viridiplantae; phylum Streptophyta; class Magnoliopsida; order Sapindales; family Burseraceae; genus Boswellia; species Boswellia sacra. The sequence continues at coordinate 19,883 of SNVD02004243.1, forward strand.
ACCATATAATGACATTTTTCCCAATTCAAAATAAGACCTCTTTCTACACACCTTTTTAGGATTTTTTCTAAGTTTTCAAGACAATTTTTAAAAGAATTTCCAAAGACATTTAAATCATCAATGAACACTTCTAAACAATGCTCAACCATGTCACTGAAAATGCTTAATATGCATCTTTGAAAAGTGGCTGGGGCATTACATAGTCCAAAAGGCATTCTCCTAAATGCAAAAGTGCCAAAGGGGCTCGTGAATGTGGTCTTTTCTT
>SNVD02004246.1:0-19612 GCA_013180625.2 Boswellia sacra
CTCCCCACACTTAAACAACACATTGTCCTCAATGTGTAAGTACGTGGACGATAAGTACAGATTGTCTTTTTTTTTTCTTTTTTACAAACATAATAGAACTCACTTGCATTGCTCATGACACATCCCAACCTCCTCTAACTTCCAAAACCAGAACATAGCTCAGAATTTAATTGTGAATGATCTACATGCTCATAGGTAAGGGATAAACTGTTTGGAACAAATTCATTTGAGGTTAGGAAATCTTTCAGTGAGTTAACAAAGAAAAAGGCTTACAGAGGCTCAAAGGGTAACTAGGGATCAATTTCAGTCAAGGTTGGCTATTAAGGCTCAAACGGTCTAAAGATGGCCTAAATCATTTCCCTAATGTTGCACATTCTAGGATTTCGCCTCGAGTGACCATCAAACAAGTTCTAGAATTCATTGAAATCTGAAGAAACATTTAAATTACATAAACTTTCTCTAAGTGAACAAATAACGCAGTGATAATAGCTCAGTGCTCAATGTTGCGCAAGGAATCAAAAGCAAAGCGAAAACCAATAAACATTTCAAGCACACAGATCCATGCATCATTATCATTTTCCAAGAGTTATTCTTAATTCAATCATTATCTTATCATTGACCCACAAAATGCAAGAAAAGAGGTACGTGGCGTTATTACACCTGAGTCAAGATTGTATATTTCAACAATCCTTAGGACCAGTCGCCCGCAGACTTAAGGTTTCCAGCCTATATACCTTTATTATGAAAGAACAAAAACAAGAAACAAGACACTTCAAACAACACGAAATAAATAAACTACAGATTTATTTAGAGAGAATGCGTTTCAAGAGTTAAGGAAACTCCATATTCTGCCATTCTCAGGTTTTTCCACTATGTTTTTTTTTCGAATCGAAATTGATATAGACAAAAACACACAACAACTCTAAATTACACAAAACGAAACTTACTCATAAAATAACAAAGTCTAACAAGCCAACAAACAAAAACAAGTCAGTTAGAATGGGTCTAAAAAGTTTAGAAGTTAGCCTCCTTATTCAGCCATTATGGATTGAAGAGATCCAGAATGCGTTTCAAGAGAACTTGAACTTTTTAAGCCACCACTCTAAAAACCGAGATTCGAAAATATTACCTGGGACGAAAGAAATAACCTGAAAAAGCTCAAAAGAAACGACATGAAAAATCTCAAATAAACACACTAAAAAGAAAGCAAACAAAAACGAAGCAAATCAGCAAATAGAGATTACAGATGGAGGGTTAAATCCAGTTGATGCCTTTTGTTGCCTTCTCCAAACCAATTTATCCGAGCCATTGTTGGATCAGGTGAATAGACGAATTCTTGTAGTTTGTCAATTAACTCTCCTGCAGTTGAAGCTGTCACCAGCATTTGCCTTGCTGACGGTGAGATGAAATTTTTTTCGACAGCTTGATCAAGAAAGGACAACAAACCATCAAACAGTGTGAGAAGTGTAGAAATGTAATTCCACACATCACTGTAGCATGTATAATACGGGACACTGTAGCACTTACTGTAGCAGAGTATTTAAACACATTTTAGGGTTTTATTTCATAACTTGAAGAGTGGAGAACGTGGTGGAGGCTGAAGCTCTGGAATTCTTTCATCTCTTGGAGTTCTTGAAGGAGAAAGGAAGCTTGGAAAGATGAAGAACTACAATCCAAAGAGAATTACATCAAATTTGCTAAGTTTTTTCCTTCCCTTTCATTTTCTGGAATGTCTCCATGTTGTATTGTATTTACCACGTTCTTAACCATGTGTAACTGAATCTGAATTGGTTGAGGGTGATTTCAAAGCCCCTGATATGGCTTTTGTAAGTTGATTGTGCAAGAAGTTGTTATCCAATTCTCTAATTGAAGTTGCTTGTTTTTTTCCATGTCTAATGCTTATGATTGCTTGCTGGATTGTATTTGGGTGGCCAACTGAATATAATCTGGATATTGTCTATTGCTAGACTAGAAATCTTGATCCGTAATTGTCTTGATTTCTAATCATTAGTAGCAAAATTGTGATCAGAGATTGCAATTGGAGAATACAACCTAAGTTAAATAATCCGAGCTTGTGTGTTTATTGCTTAGATCAACCTATCTTTCTTATCATAATGCATCCATTGAATTAAACTCAGAGAGCTTGTTCTAGTTGTTTAATGGATAGAGATTAAATAAAGAGCTTGTTTTATTTAACAACAAAGTAAGGAAAGATATGGATAACAGAGCTTGTTGTTATCTACGGTTGATAATTTCAATGGTGTAATTGGATGACAATTCTATGATTAATTAGAAAATCCATATCTTGTGGCAGAGAAGGATCCCTTAACCAGGTTTCTCTCATTGAGTTTTCACTCAAATTAACTTTCTGTTTTGTTATTCTTTACTCGCATTAATATTTCATCTAGTTAATCAATCAACAAAACCCCCCGTCATTTAGTTTATTGTTGCTTTCGAATAACAAATTCAAATAGAATCAATCCTCGTGGGAAAGATATCTTACTTATCACTTTATTACTTGTGCGACTAGTATACTTGCTAGTTTCGAACGCATCACCCACACTTACTTTCTCAGTTCCCTTCAACTTTCTCTTGTTGGTGCATAACTCCTTGAGAAATTTTGTACAATGAGGTACTTGCTCAATAGCATCCAGAAGTGGTATATTTACCTCGATTTTGTGAGAAGTTTCCAGGATTTCTTGTTCTTGTTCCTCCTTCGATTTTGCAAATCTACTAGAAAAAAGTGGAGGAGAAACATATAAAGGAATAGGAGTTATAGGATTTACCTGAGAAGCTAGTGTTTTGTTCATGGTGGAAGTGGTGTCATCTCCTTCATCAATTTGTGATTTCTTTGGCAGGCCATCTAATTGCTCTCCATTTTGCAAAGTTATAGCACAAGAATTCTCTCTTGGATTGATCACCGTTTGATAAGATAATTCTTCTGAGCCTTGGCCCTCGAATTTGCTCATGCTAGTGGCCAATTATCCCATTTGATTTGCCAGGTTTTGGATACTTGCCCCAGTTTCCTGCTGGAATTGCATTGTGTTAGTGGCAAGTGCATTAACAATATCTTCGAGAGACATACCTGAGTTTTGTGAAGCTGGTTGCGGTGCTGGATGTGGCATTGGTGGTGGTTACATTTGAAAAGGTTGCTGCACTCTAGGTTGATTGAAACCTTGTGGCCGATTTGGTATCACATTTGGAGTGATTGGTTGATGATTCCAGTAACTGAAATTATGGTGATCTTCCCATCCAGCATTGTAAGTGTTAGAGAAAGGATCATACCATTGCCTCTTTGTCCTGGAAATCCACCCATGGCATTGGCTTGTTCCATATATTCTTCTTGTAAAGTTGGATACATGTCGATTGGATGCTCAATCGTAGAATATACCCCACATTCATAAGATTTTTGCATATCTCCTACAGCCATGTTTTTCACAAGAGAGGTTAGCTCAGAAAGTTGTTGTTCAATGTTCGGAGTGCTTACCTCATTTACTCTCCATGGTACTTGTGGCTCATATCCGCTACTGAATTGATAGAAGTTTACTGCCATGTTGTCTAAACACAAACAATCAGAAAAGAAAAACAAAGAAAATATGAATCAACAATGAAAACAAAATAACAAATCGATTAGAAAATCAATTCCCGGCAACGGCGCCAAAAACTTGATGCGTTCGAAACTAGCAAGTATACTAGTCGCACAAGGATGCAGCTGTCGACACACACCCCATTAACCCAAGACTACCCCCTCCATAAATCAAATGAATACCCCTCGCAGCTAATGTCCTCCCAAGATCAAGAGCTGCTGTTGTAAACTCTCCATCTTTACCAAATTGCGATCCACAAAATACGCATATATTTTGGGGTCGCCGAATTGGTGTTTTCTCCATTTCCACAAGTGCTCTAACCTTGTGTAAGACAATGACGCACGTTAGGTAATATGCTTTTCAAGTGTAAGACAGGTTATAATAATGACATTTGAAAATATGGAGAATGGATATATACACACGTAAAACTCTCAAATTTGACACATGGGGACATAATTTCGGTGGGGGTTGCTCGATACAGATTTACCGCCCTGAGATTTGAAAAAATAGATATGCTTTCGGTGGGGTTTGACAAAACCTCCACACTTGCCGCCCACGTGTGCATGAAAAATGGAGATAAACTTTCGGTAGGGTTTGAAAAAACCGCCACACTTGTCTCCCACGTGAAGCATGACAATTAGAGATAAACTTTCGGTGGGGTTTGACAAAACCTCTACACTTGTCTTCCACGTGTGCTTATATCATGGGGTAGTCATCTGGTTTGTCAAAAAGAAACCTTGAAATTAAAACAAACAAAATCAACAAACAACAACAACACAAAAAACAACATTGATAATCAGATCAAACGAAACAAGAAAGAAATAAAATTCGACAACAACTACACACATTCAAATATACAAGTAGTTGTGATTGTGGCTCACATCTTCCTATGGTTTTACGTCCAGTAACGGCTGAAACGCCTTCTATGAGTCGGGGATTTGCTTCCCATCCAGTTTTCTTATAAACTGGCAAACAGGGTCGTTTTTAGTCAATTCCCTAGACTATAACACTGCAATTCATCACGAAATTGTGTCCATAGATTAAGCAATTCACGCTGAACAAGTCTACAAGAATGTGACTCAAGAGTTAATAAAACATTATCCAGCGACTTATTACTCAAACCATTCTTAATAAATGAAAGTTTATCTTCTCTATTCCTGGACACAAAACCTAATGAACGACAAGTCTGGTTACAATTCCATCTAGCACATTTATAACATACTTGTAACCTTTTCGCTCTTCGCCTCTTGGCGTAGTAGCTCTTTCCTAGACCAGGCATGTATTTTGCGAGATTAATGTCCGGCTTACCGGACAATCTCACCTTGGCTTCGATAAGCCATCGGATATCAGCAGGCACATTTAGGAGCATCAACGCCCAAAGTCTAGTCATCCGTACTTTATAAATTTTAAACACAGCATTTTGAGGAAGTGAAGGGAAATATTTACGAAGGTTCGACAGAAAGATATCGGCATCCATTGAAGAGGAGAAAAGAAGAGATATTACCGATAATGCGATCGGGTTTGTTTTTCTCCAAGATATGCACGTTTCAAACCTTTGGCGAATGACTTCAACTTCCGTTTGGATGTTTCCACAAGCTGCTGCACAAATGAGCTCAAAGCACAGAGTAATCAAATTAAACAAAAGAAAGGAAAAGAAAAGAGCAAAAACGAAACTAAAGACACATAAAAGAGATAACAACACAATAGCAAACAAAGTCAAAAACAAGTAAAAAATATAAAAACAAATGAAACAGATGGCAAAGAGAGATAAAACCTGATCAATTTGATGGCCTACGAAAGGAATCTCCTTGAGACACAAAAATTGATCATTATTACCTCATTTTATTTTTCTTTTCTTCTTTTTTTTTATTTTTCAAAAACATTGGGTTGCCTCCCATAAGCGCTTGGTTTAACGTCCTCAGCCCGACGTTGGTTCCATCATGGCAGGGTCCAATCTCCGCTGTGCTGCTCTAGTGGGCTTGGATCCTTTTTCCAACAAGAATTGGTGCATGCATATGGCTGGGCCTTGGATGTTAGCAATCGTCCACCCAATAGCTATTTTGTGATCTATAAGTATTCGGACGAGTTTCTCTTCTTGTATTCGTGCAAGGCCCATTTCCATTGTAACTCGCAAAGTATCATTCTCACCCAAGAATCCATGATTCAAATATCTGGAAGTGACTTAAGCTCCAAGGCAGGGGCTATCATCACAGAAGGAAGAATTTTCTCATTAGATAAGGAAATTGAATGCACGAAACATCATATACCTAGTTTGGTTATAGCTATGGTCTCATCTAAGCTTGCCACAACTTTCTCCATTTCTTTGGACACTTGTATCAAAATTTCTGACTCCATAGAATTTTCTGTCCCTATGTGCTCATTAATAGCTATATCCAATCCATTCTTGCGAGTTAACTCAAAACATTGTTGTGGCAGATAATCAACAACGTCAACTGCAAAAACAGAATGTAAGTCACTAGAGTACCTCATTGCCTCAAAGATATTGAAACATATCACCTTGCCATCAAACTCTATGATGAGAGTGTCATCACGAACATCAATTTCTAAGTGTCTATTTATATATCATTTTCATATCAATTCGTCCATGTTTCTTTGGTATATTCCTTGGTATTTTTATGTTTTTGTGTGGTTTTGATGTTTGTAGGAGTTTTGGAGCAACTTGCACAAAAATGGAGTAAAACCCTTCATTTTCACCTCTGCTAGTCAGCCATCTCTCGGATTTAATTGTATTGATATACAATGAACCCGATGACATATCATATACCGTTGAAAAGCTCTCGAAGTCTACTTTTTGGAGAAATTTACGGTTTATGAATCCATTCAGTGTACCGAAAGTTGTAATCAAAACAGTGTGAGAAGTGTAGAAATGTAATTCCACACATCACTGTAGCATGTATAATACGGGACACTGTAGCACGTTACTGTAGCAGAGTATTTAAACACATTTTAGGGTTTTATTTCATAACTTGAAGAGGGGAGAACGTGGTGGAGGCTGCAGCTCTGGAATTCTTTCATCTCTTGGAGTTCTTGAAGGAGAAAGGAAGCTTGGAAAGAGGAAGAACTACAATCCAAAGAGAATTACATCAAATTTGCTAAGTTTTTCCCTTCCCTTTCATTTTCTGGAATGTCTCCATGTTGTATTGTATTTACCACGTTCTTAAACATGTGTAACTGAATCTGAATTGGTTGAGGGTGATTTCAAAGCCCCTGATATGGTTTTTGTAAGTTGATTGTGTAAGGAATTGTTATCCAATTCTCTAATTGAAGTTGCTTGTATTCTCCCATATTTAATGCTTATGATTGCTTGCTGATTATATTTGAGTGGCCAACTGAATATAATCTGGTTGTGATTTATTGCTAGACTAGAAATCTTGATCCGTAATTGTCTTGAATTTCTAATCATTAGTAGCAAAATTGTGATCAGAGATTACAATTGGAGAATATAACCTAAGTTAAATAATCCGAGCTTGTGTGTTTATTGCTTAGATCAACCTATCTTTCTTATCATAATGCATCCATTGAATTAAACTCAGAGAGCTTGTTCTAGGTTGTTTAATGGATAGAGATTAAATAAAGAGCTTGTTTTATTTAACAACAAAGTAAGGAAAGATTGGGGTAATAGAGCTTGTTATTATCTACGGTTGATAACTTCAATGCTGTAATTAGATGACAATTCTACAATTAATTCGCAAATCCATATCTTGTGGTAGAGAAGGATCCCTTAACCAGCTTTCTCCCATTGATTTTTCATTCAAATTTACTTTCTGTTTTGTTATTCTTTACTTGCATTCTTATTTCATTTAGTAAATCATTCAACAAAAATCCCCCCTGTTTAGTTTATTGTTGCTGGAAATAACAAATTCAATTAGAATCAATCCTCGTGGGAACGATATCTTACTTATCACTTTATTACTTGTGCGACTAGTATACTTGCTAGTTTCGAACGCATCAAGTTTTTGGCGCCGTGCCGGGGATTGATTTTCTAATCGATTTGTTATTTTGTTTTCATTGTTGATTCATATTTTTGTTTGTTTTTCTTTTTTTGATTGTTTGTGTTTAGACGACATGGCAGTAAACTTCCATCAATTCAGTGGCGGATTTGAGCCACAACTACAATGGAGAGTAAATGAGGTAAGCACTCCGAACATTGAACAACAACTTTCTGAGCTAACCTCTCTTGTGGAAAACATGGCTGTAGGACATATGCAGAAATCTTATGCATGTGGGATATATTCTACCATGGAGCATCCATTGGACATGTATCCAATTTTACAGGAAGGAGATATGGAACAAGCCAATTGCATGGGTGAATTTCCAGGACAAACAAGGCAATGGTGTGATCCCTTCTCTAACACTTACAATGCCGGATGGGAAGATCACCCTAATTTTAGTTACTGGAATCATCAACCAATCGCCCCAAATGCCATACCAAATCGGCCACAAGGTTTCAATCAACCTAGAGTACAGCAACCATTTCAAATGCAACCACCACCAATGCCACATCCAGCACCACAACCAGCTTTACAAAACTCAGGTATGTCTCTCCAGGATATTGTTAATGCACTTGCCACTAACACAATGCAATTCCAGCAGGAAACTGGGGCAAGTATCCAAAACCTGCAAATCAAATGGGACAATTGGCTACTAGCATGAGCAAATTCGAGGGCCAATGCTCAGAAAAATTATCTTCTCAAACGGTGATCAATCCAAGAGAGAATGATTGTGCGATAACTTTGCGAAGTGGAGAGCGAATTCGAAATGGAGAGCAAGTGGAAACTGGGGCAAGTATCCAAAACCTGACAAAGAAATCACAAACTGATGAAGGAGATGACACCACTTCCACCATGAACAACACATCATCTTCTAAGGTCGATCTTGAAACTCAAATTCCTTCTTATGTTACTCCTCCACCATTTCCTAGCAGATTTGCAAAATCAAAGAAGGAGGAACAAGAATGCTTCTATTTATGCTTCTTTAAATCTTGGACGTTTTGCGAAAACTGGTATTACCATTCAACTTGCTGATCATTTTAATGCATATGCCAAAAGAGTTGTGGAAGATGTGCTTATGCAGGTGAATCAATTGGTTTTCCTAGCAAACTTCTATGTCCTTGAAGTAGAGGATGAGACATCTCCTAATCCAACTCCGATTCTTTTAGGGAGACCATTCTCGAAAACTGTTAGAACCAAGATTGATGTTCATGATGGCACTCTCGTCATAGAGTTTGATGACAAAATGATCCGTTTTAATATTTTCGAGTCAATGAGGTACCCTAGTAACTTGCATTCTGTTTTTGCAGTTGACATTATTGATTCTTTGCCACAATAATATTTTGAGTTAACTCGCAAGGATGGATTGGAAATGGCTATTAATGAGCTCATAGGGACAGAAAATTCCAAAGAACCAAGAAGGTTGATACAAATGTCCAAAGAAATGGAGGAAGCTATGGCATGCTTAGATAAGACCATAGCCATAACTACAAATAGGTATGATGTTTCATGCATTCAATTTCCTTTATCTAATATGAAACTTCTCTCTTCTGTGATGAAGGCCAATATCGTGGAGCTTAAGTCACTTCCAGATCATTTGAATCATGGATTCTTGGGTGAGAATGATACTTTGCGAGTTACAATGGAAATGGGCCTTGCACGAATATAAGAAGAGAAACTCGTCCGAATACTTACAGACCACAAAATAGCTATTGAGTGGACAATTGTTGACATCCAAGGCCCATCCATATGCATTGACCGTATCTTGTTAGAAGAGGGATCCAAGCCCATTAGAGAAGCACAACAGAAATTGGATCCTCCCATGATGGAACCAACGTCGGGCTGAGGACGTTAAACCAAGCGCTTATTGGGAGGCAACCCAATGTTTTTGAAAAATAAAAAAAAGAAGGAAAGAAAAATAAAATGAGGTAGTAATGATCAATTTTTGTGTCTCGAGGAGATTCCATTCGTAGGCTATCAAATTGATCAGGTTTTATCTCTCTTTGACATCTGTCTCATTTGTTTTTATTTGTTTTTACTTGTTTTTTACTTTTGTTTGTTATTGTGTTGTTATCTCTTTTATGTGTCTTTAGTTTCGTCTCTACTCTTTTCTTTTCCTTCCTTTGTTTAATTTGATTATTTCGTACTTCGAATTCATTTGTGCAACAGCTTGGGGAAACATTCGAAGGGGAGTTGAAACCATTGCCCGAAGGTTTGAAACGTGCATATCTTGGAGAAGAACAGACTCAATCGCATTATCGGTAATATCTCTCCTTTTTCTTCTCTTCAATGGATGCCGATATCTCTCTGTCGAACCTTCGTAAATATTTCCCTTCACTTCCTCAAAATGCTGTGTTTAAAATTTATAAAGTACGGATGACTAGACTTTGGGCATTGATGCTCCTAAATGTGCCTGCTGATATCCGATGGCTTATCGAAGCCAAGGTGAGATTGTCCGGTGAGCGGACATTAATCTCGCAAAATACATGCCTGGTCTAGGAAAGAGCTACTACGCCAAGAGGCGAAGAGCAAAAAGGTTACAAGTATGTTATAAATGTGCTAGATGGAATTGTAACCAGACTTGTCGTTCATTAGGTTTTGCGTCCAGGAATAGAGAAGATAAACTTTCATTTATTAAGAATGGTTTGAGTAATGAGTCGCTGGATAATGTTTTGTTAACTCTCGAGTCACATTCTTGTGGACTTGTTCAGCGTGAATTGCTTAATCTATGGACACAATTTCGTGTTGAATTGCAGTGTTTTAGTCTAGGGAATCTGACTAAAAACGACCCTGTTTGCCAGTTTATAAGAAAACTGGATGGGAAGCAACTCCCCGACTCATAGAAGGCGTTTCAGCCGTTACTGGACGTAAAACCAGAGGAAGATGTGAGCCACAATCACAACTACTTGTATATTTGAATGTGTGTTGTTGTTGTAGAATTTTTTTCTTGTTTCGTTTGATCTGATTATCAATGTGTTTTTGTGTTGTTGTTGTTTGTTGATTTTGTTTATTTTAATTTCAAGTTTTCTTTTTGACAAACCATATGACTACCCTATGGCATAAGTACACGTTGGAGACAAGTGTGGAGGTTTTGTCAACCCCCGCCGAAAGTGTATCTCCATTTTCCATGCTTCACGTGGGAAACAAGTGTGTAGGTTTTGTCAAACCTCGCCGAAAGCATATCTCATTTTTTCAAATCTTAGGGCGATAATCTGCATCGAGCAACCCCCACCGAAAGTATGTCCCCATGTGTCAAAATTTGAGAGTTTTATGGGTTTATATATACATTCTGCATATTTTCATATGTCATTCCATAACCTGTCTTGCAATTGAAAAGCATAATATCTAACGTGTCTTACACAAGATTAGAGCACTTGTAGAAATGGAGAAAACACCAATTCGGCGATTCCAAAATATATGCGTATTTTGTGGATCGCAATTTGGTAAGATGGAGAATTTACAACAGCAGCTCTTGATCTTGGTAGGACATTATCTGCGAGGGGTATTCATTTGATTTATGGAGGGGGTAGTCTTGGGTTAATGGGGTGTGTGGTGATGCGTTCGAAACTAGCAAGTATACTAGTCACACAAGTAATAAATTGATAAGTAAGATATCGTTCCCACGAGGATTGATTCTAATTGAATTTGTTATTTCCAGCAACACTAAACTAAACAGGGGGGGATTTTTGTTGAATGCTTTACTAAATGAAATAAGAATGCAAGTAAAGAATAACAAAACAGAAAGTAAATTTGAATGAAAAATCAATGGGAGAAAGCTGTTTAAGGGATCCTTCTCTACCACAAGATATGGATTTGCGAATTAATTGTAGAATTTTCATCTAATTACAGCATTGAAGTTATCAACCGTAGATAATAACAAGCTCTATTACCCCAATCTTTCCTTACTTTGTTGTTAAATAAAACAAGCTCTTTATTTAATCTCTATCCATTAAACAACCTAGAACAAGCTCGCTGAGTTTAATTCAATGGATGCATTATGATAAGAAAGATAGGTTGATCTAAGCAATAAACACCTGTCGATTACTTAAACTTTAGGTTATATTCTCACAATTTTAATCTCATGGCTTTCGACTAGCAAGTATACTAGTCGGCACAGTAATAAAATGATGAGTAAGATATCGTTCCCACGAGGATTGATTCTAATTGAATTTGTTATTCGAAAGTAAAAACAGAATAAATGTGGGGTTTTGTTGGTTGATTAACTAAACTTAATGCAAAGGCAAAAGAAGAATAACACAATGCAAATTTAAACGGATTGAAAAATCAATGAGGGAAACCTGGTTAAGGGTTCATTCTCTGTCACAAGATATGAATTTGCGAATTAATCGTAGAATTGTCATCCAATTACAGTAATGAAGTTATCAACCGTAGATAACAACAAGCTCTGTTATCCCAATCTTTCCTTACTTTGTTGTTAAATAAAATAGGTTCTTTACTTAATCTCTATCCATTAAACAACCTAGAAGAAGCTCTCTAAATTTAATTCAATGGATGCATTATGAAAAGAAAGACAGGTTGATCTAAGCCATAAACACACAAGCTCGAATTATTTAACTTAGGTTATATTCTCCAATTGCAATCCCTGATCACAATTTTGCTACTAATGATTAGAAATTCAAGACAATTACGGATCAAGATTTCTAGTCTAGCAATAGACAATATCCAGATTATATTCAGTTGGCCACCCAAATACAATCCAGCAAGCACTCATACGCATTAGACATGGGAAAATACAAGCAACTTCAATTAGAGGAAAATTTACAAAACAAATTGGAATAACAATTCCTTGCACAATCCATTCCCACAAAACCATCATCAAGGGCTTTGAATCACCCTCAACCATTCAGATTTAGTTAATATATTCAGACAGAACAAAATACAATAGAATATGGATACATTCCAGAAAAATGAGAGGAAAAGGGAAAACTTAGCAAATTTGATTGAAATCTTTAGGTTTTGTAGTTCTTCCTCTTTCCATCCCAAGCCCTTCAATCTCCGTCAAGACTCCAGAGATGAGAGAAATCCAGAGCTGCAGCCTCCACCACGTTCTCCCCCTCTTCCAGTTCTCAAAATAAAACCCTAAAATGTGTTTAAATACTCTGCTACAGTAACCTGCTACAGTGTCCCTTATTATACATGCTACAGTATTTGTGGAATTACATTTCTATACTTCTCACACTGTTTTTGATTACAACTTTTGGTACACTGAATGGATTTATAAACCGTAAATTTCTCCAGAAAATAGACTTCGAGAGCTTTCCAACGGTATATAATATGTCATCGGGTTCATTGTATATCAATACAATTAAATCCGAGAGGATGGTTGACTAGCAGAGGTGAAAATGAAGGGTTTTACTCCATTTTTGTGCAAGTTGCTCCAAAACTCTACAAACATCAAAACCACACAAAAACATAAAAATACCAAGGAATATAGCAAAGAAACATGGACGAATTGCTATAAAAGTAATACATAAATAGACACCTATCAAATTCCCCCACACTTAGACTTTGCTAGTCCTCGAGGAACTAAAATGATACGAAACAAACTAAACCGAAACAGAATCAAAGAAAAATTAAAACACACAAATGCTTCAACTTGCAAATAGGCCTCAAAGATTGTACTTAATTATAACCTAAGGAAAACTTCAAAATAATGCGCTTGATCAAGAATTTTATTTCAAAGATTAGTTTCGCTTCACTTCAATGCCTCAAGTGTGTGTGTGTAGAGCCATTCTCACCTAATCACTTGTAACCCGGATGAGTTTATGCATAAAAATGAATCATATCGAATATTAAAGATGTGTGTATCAATGAACTCCATAGGCCTGCTTTTCAAGTCACTCTCCACTAATGTAGACATGTACAACACCAAGGATCAAGTATGACTTTATTAAGCTTGTAACGTTTGGCTTGGGTGAAGATATGATCAAGGATAATAATTTGGCTCAAATCACCCACAAACACATAAATCATTCAAGATTATGTAGAGCTCACCCCTATAACACTACTTTATTTTAATTCACCAGGTTACTCCCCCAAACTTATTTAGAACACTCAATCTTCTCTTTTTTTTTTCTTTTTTTTTTTTGCCAGACAAACAAAGAACTACACCCCCACACTTTGTTGTTTCAGTCTTTTTAAGACCACTTAAGGGTATAGATCTCTTATTCTTCTTCTTTTGTTCTCACTTTTTTTTTTCTTTTTTTTCTTATATTACACTTCCCCTCCCCCACACTTAAACAACACATTGTCCTCAATGTGTAAGTATGTGGACGATAAGTACAGATTGGCTTTTTTTTCTTTTTTTTTTTTATAAACACAATAGGACTCACTTGCATTGCTCATGACACATCCCAACCTCCTCTAACTTCCCAAACCCCGAACATAGCTCAAAATTTAATTGTGAATGATCTACATGCTCATAGGTAAGGGATAAACTGTTTGGAACAAATTCATTTGAGGTTAGGAAATCTTTTAGTGAGTTAACAAAGAAAAAGGCTGACAAAGGCTCAAAGGGGTAACTAGGGATCAATTTCAGTCAAGGTTGGCTATTAAGGCTCAAACGGTCCAAAGATGGCCTAAACATTTCCCCAATGTTGCGCAGTCTAGGATTTCGCCTCGAGTGACCATCAAACAAGTTCTAGAATTCATTGAAATCTGATGAAACAATTAAATTACATAAACTTTCTCTAAGTGAACAAATAACTCAGTGATAATAGCTCAGTGCTCAATGTTGCGCAAGGAATCAAAAGCAAAGCAAAAACCAATATACATTTTAAGCACACAGATCCATGCATCATTTATCATTTTCCAAAAGTTATTCTTAATTCAATCATGATCTTATCATTGACGCACAAAATGCAAGAAAAGAGGTACGTGGCATTGTTACACCTGAGTCAAGATTGTATATTTCAACAATCCTTAGGACCAGTAGCCCGCAGACTTAAGGTTTCCAACCTATATACCTTTATTATGAAAGAAACACTTCAAACAACATGAAATAAACAAACTACAGATTTATTTCGAGAGAATGCGTTTCAAGGTTAAAGAAACCCCATATTCTGCCATTCTCAGGTTTTTCCACAATTGTTTTTTTTTTTAAATCAAAACTGATAAAGATAAAAACACATAACAACTCTAAATTACGCAAAACTAAACTCACTCATAAAATAACAAAGTTCAACAAGTCAGCAAACAAAAACAAGTTAGTTAGAATGGGTCTACAAAGTTTAGAAGTTAGCCTCCTTATTCAGCCATTATGGATTGAAGAGATCCAGAATGCGTTTCAAGAGAACTTGAACTTTTAAGCCACCACTCTAAAAACCGAGATTAGAAAATATTACCTGGGACGAAAGAAATAACCTGAAAAAGCTCAAAAGAAATAACATGAAAACTCTCAAATAAACACAATAAAAAGAAAGCAAACAAAAACAAAGCAAACCAGCAGATAGAGATTACAGATGGAGCGTTAAATCCAGTTTACGCCTCTTATTGCCTTCTCCAAACCAATCTATCCGAGCCATTTTTGAATCAGGCGAATAGACGAATTCTTGTAATTTGTCAATTAACTCCCCTGCAGTTGAAGCTGTAACCAGGATTTGCCTCGCCGACTGTGAGATGAAGTTTTTTTCTACTGCTTGATCAAGAAAAGACAACAAACCATCAAAAAAATTATTGACATTTAACAAACCAATGGGTTTCCGATGGATGTTTAGCTGTGCCCAAGAGGTGATTTGAAATATCTCCTCTAATGTACCATAACCACCGGGCAAAGCTATAAATGCATCAGATTTAATGACCATATGTGCAATACGCTCATGCATGCTAGAGACCTGTAACTCTTCCCCCATTGTGTTGCCTATGATATCTCGCACAGCTAATGGTTTAGGGATATGCCGAGAACTTTACTTCCTCCCAAGGATGCAGCTGTCGACACACACCCCATTAACCCAAGATACCCCCTCCATAATCAAATGAATACCCCTCGCAGCTAATGTCCTACCAAGATCAAGAGCTGCTGTTGTAAACTCTCCATCTTTACCAAATTGCGATCCACAAAATACGCATATATTTTGGAATCGCCGATTGGTGTTTTCTCCATTTCCAAAAATGCTCTAAACTTGTGCAAGACAATGATATACGTTTAGATTTTGTTTTTTTAATTATGCGATTCAAGTGCAGACGGTTTGATAGGTGTCTATTTATGTATTACTTTTATATCAATTCGTCCATGTTTTCTTTGCTATATTCTCTGGTATTTTTATATTTTTGTGTGGTTTTGATGTTTGTAGGAGTTTTGGAGCAACTTGCACAAAAATGGAGTAAAACCCTTCATTTTCACCTCTGCTAATCAGCCAATTTCTTGGAGTTGATTGTATCGATATACAATTAACCGGATAACATGCTATATACCATTGAAAATCTCTCGAAGTCTATTTTCTGGAGAAATTTAAGGTTCACGAATTTATGTAGTGTACCGAAAGTTGTGATAAAAATGGTATGAGAAGTGTATATTTGTAATTCCATATATAACTGTAGCATGTTATTAAATACGGGGCACTGTAGCAAGTTACTGTAGCAGAGTATTTAAACACATTTTAGGGTTTTATTTTCATAACTTGAAGAGGGGAAAACGTGGGAGGAGGCTGCATTTCTGGATTTCTCTCATCCCTTGGAGTTCTTGAAGGAGAAAGAAGATTTTGAAAGAGGAGGAACTACAATTCCAAGAAGATTCATCTACAAGAAGATTTTCAAAGAATTTGCTAAGTTCTTTCTTTCCTTTTCAATTCTGGAATTTCTCTGTATTGTATTTGTTATTCTGATTGAATATGTGTAACTAAATCTGAATTGGTTGAGGGTGATTTCAAAGCCCTTGATATGGATTTTGTGAGTTGATTGTGTAAGAAATTGTTATCCAATTCTCTAATTGAAGTTGCTTGTATTTTCCCATATCTAATGCTTATGATTGCTTACTGATTGTATTTGGAATGGCCAACTGAATATAATCTGTTGTTGTCTATTGCTAGATTAGAAATCTTGATCCGTAATTGTCATGAATTTCCAATCATTTGTAGCTAAATTGTGATCAGAGATTGCAATTGGAAAATACAACCTAGGTTAAATAATCCGAACTTGTGTGATTATGGCTTAGATCAACCTATCTTTCTCATCGTAATGCTTCTATTGAATTAAACTTAGAGTGCTTGTTCTAGGTTGTTTAATGGATAGAGATTAAATAAAGAGCTTGTTTTATTTAACAACAAAGTAAGGAAAGATTGGGATAACAGAGCTTGTTGTTATCTACTGTTGATAACTTCAATGCTGTAATTGGATTACAATTCTATGTTAATTCACAAATTCATATCTAGTGGCAGAGAAAGAACCCTTAACCAAGTGTCTCTCATTGAATTTTCAATTCATTTAATATTGTGTTGTGTTTTTCTTTATTTGCCTTCGTATTCAGTTTAATTAATCATTCAACAAAACCCCCCATATTTAGTTTATTGTTGCTGAAAAATAACAAATTTTATTAGAATCAATCCTCGTGGGAACGATATCTCACTCATCACTTTATTACTTGTGCGACTAGTATACTTGCTAGTTTCGAACGCATCAAGTTTTTGGCGCCGTTGCCGGGGATTGATTTTCTAATCAATTTGTTATTCTGTTTTTACTACTGATTCTTGATTGTTATTTCCTGATTATTTGTGTTTAGGCTTTTATGTCCGAGGGAGAAGCGGATCAGCGACTTAAGAGAATTAAGGAGTTTCTCCAATCATCGAATTTAAGACTAAATCGTTCAATTTCAACTCCACCGCCAGAATTTGACCTTGCACGACATACTTCACTCCCATCTTCTTGCAGTTCAATCAAATCTGAATCGGAAGCAATGGCGATGGAAAACGATCAGACTCTTAAGGAGTTAGCGGCTCCAATTATTGATCAACACCCGCTATGCATAAGCACCAATTTGGAGATAGATTTTGAACTTAAATCTGGACTGATTCATCTCTTGCCTACATTTCATGGTTTTGCCGGAGAGGATCCGTGATGCGTTCAAAACTAGCAAGTCTACTAGTCGCACAAGTAATAAAGTGATAAGTAGATATCGTTCCCACGAGGATTGATTCTAATTGAATTTGTTATTTCCAGCAACAATAAACAACAGGGGGGTGGGGGGGGGGGGGGGGGGGGGGGGGGGGGGGATTGTTTTGTTGAATGCTTTCTAAATGAATAAGAATGCAAGTAAACGAATCCAAAACCAGAAAGTAAATTTTGACTGAAAATCAATTGGAGAAGCTGGTTAAGGGATCCTTCTTTACCACAAGATATGGATTTGCGAATTAATTGTAGAATTGTCATCCAATTACACCATTGAAATTACCAACCGTAGATAACAACAAGCTCTGTTATCCAATCTTTCCTTACTTTGTTGTTAAACAAAACAGGCTCTTTATTTAATCTCTATCCATTAAACAACCTAGAACAAGCTCTCTAAATTTTAATTCAATGGATGCATTACGATAAGAAAGATAGGTTGATCTAAGCAATAAACACACAAGCTCGGATTATTTAACTTAGGTTGTATTCTCCATTGCAATCTCTGATCACAATTTTGCTACTAAGGATTAGAAATTCAAGACAATTACGGATCAAGATTTCTAGTCTAGCAATAGACAATATCCAGATTATATTCAGTTGTCCACCCAAATACAATCCAGCAAGCAATCATAAGCATTAGACATGGGAAAATACAAGCAACTTCAATTAGAGAATTGGATAACAACTTCTTGCACAATCAACTTACAAAAACCATATCAGGGGCTTTGAAATCACCCTCAACCAATTCAGATTCAGTTACACATGTTTAAGAACGTGGTAAATACAATACAACATGGAGACATTCCAGAAAATGAAAGGGAAGGGAAAAACTTAGCAAATTTGATGTAATTCTCTTTGGATTGTAGTTCTTCCTCTTTCCAAGCTTCCTTTCTCCTTCAAGAACTCCAAGAGATGAAAGAATTCCAGAGCTGCAGCCTCCACCACGTTCTCCCCTCTTCAAGTTATGAAATAAAACCCTAAAATGTGTTTAAATACTCTGCTACAGTAACGTGCTACAGTGTCCCGTATTATACATGCTACAGTGATGTGTGGAATTACATTTCTACACTTCTCACACTGTTTTGATAACAACTTTCGGTACACTAAATGGATTCATAAACCGTAAATTTCTCCAAAAAGTAGACTTCGAGAGCTTTTCAACGGTATATGATATGTCATCGGGTTCATTGTATATCGATACAATTAAATCCGAGAAGATGGTTGACTAGCAGAGGTGAAAATGAAGGGTTTTACTCCATTTTTGTGCAAGTTGCTCCAAACTCCTACAAACATCAAAACCACACAAAAACATAAAAATACCAAGGAATATAGCAAAGAAACATGGACGAATTGATATGAAAATGATATATAAATAGACCCTTATCAAATTCCCCTACACTTAGACTTTGCTAGTCCTCGAGCAACTACGACAATATGAAATAAAACTAAACCGAAACAGAATCAACAAAAAAATTAAAACACACAAATGCTTTATCTTGCAAATAGGCCTCAAAAATTGTACTTAATTATAACCCAGAGAAAACTTCAAAATAATGCACTTGATCAAGAATTTCATCTCAAAGATTAGTTTCGCTTCACTTCAATTCCTCAAGTGTGTGTGTGTAGAGCCATTCTCACCTAATCACTTGTAACCCATATGAGTTTATGCATAAAAATGAATCATATTTAATATTAAAGATGTGTGTATAAATTAACTCCATAGGCTTGCTTTTCAAGTCACTCTCCACTAATGTAGACATGCCCAACACTAAGGATCAAGTAGGACTTTATTAAGCTTGTAACGTTTGGCTTGGGTGAAGGTATGATAAAGGATAATAATTTGGCTCAAATCACCCACAAACACATAAATCATTCAGACTATGTAGAGCTCAA